>BPLR01006863.1:0-33859 GCA_021605095.1 Caerostris extrusa
ATGCATAAGTGTAAAACACTTTTTATCATTCGGGATTGAAGCAAAACATTTTCTTTTAGAATGATTTAATATAAGTATACAAATAAAGTAGCAGCTGATTTTATTTTTGATTATTATTATTACAGTTGATTTTATTAACATCTGCTTTTTTACCTTTTAATATGAATGCAATTGTTTAGCGACATTATTAAAAATATTATAATTTCATGCATGTTTAGCAGATGTTTTTAGACGTCCTGTTCCATTTTTGTTTTACAATAATTTCCATGTATAAGTACCTACGGTTTTTGGAAAGGTTTTAAATATTGCTCATTAAAAAAAAAAAAAAAAACGATTATAAATATTATTGCTTCCAATCCATACTAAATCACATAAAAAAATTCAAGTATATTTCATATAAGTTAATGTATATATATATTTTACTTCTATAATCCCAAAATATTAATTATTGTTTGCAAAGAGCGGAGGTTTTCATTTCCGTGATCATTTTTTTTTTTTTTTTGTTCTTGGCTACTTTTTTTTTGAAATAGATAATCAATTTAACGTGAGACTTATTGTTTTGTAAAACGACAATTTAAACAAAGAGAATTAAAGTTTTCCGGAACATCCTTTTAAATTGAAGGATTTGTCATTAAATAACCATTACATCCAAAAAAAAATAAGCCAAATTAAATGAAAATAAATTCAACTTCAGAACAACGGTTGTCTTGAAAGAAAAAAAAAGTAGGCAGGAATTTAATCGAAATCAAAGAAGAAGTTGCAGGTATTTTAAAGCATGATTTGGAAATACAGTTCTTTTGAAATATTTTAAGACTCAAACGTAGATTTCTTTACTAATATTTCCTTTTCGAAATAATTATTTTAAGTAAAAGATTTCAAAAACAAAATATATCTGTTCGAAAAATAGGCATTTAGAAAAATATATCTTAAATTTAGTTTAATTGCAAAGAGATATATAAGTTAGTAACATTTTTGTTGGATTTTTTAAAGTATATAAATTAATCTTACCAATATTCACGAAAAACCTTTTTCTCATATTTATAATGAAGGTGACATGCCATACTATGAAAAGTCTTTTCATGGTGAAAATTGCCAAAAAGCAAATTATTTCATTAAAAAAAAAAAAATTATCTCCTGTCAGAAAATATATATATATATATAATAAAAATATAAAGGCTTCTTTTTTTGGAAAAACTGGTAAATCACTAATTTTATTCCAAATATTTTTATACAAAGGTGCCTTGCATAATGTTATACATAACACTATGCGCATTAAAGATTTACGGGTGTTAACTCAAGCGTGTTAATTCTAAGAATTTGTTTTTTTTTTTCCCAGTTGAAAATGTCTAAATGATCTATTGAATTGTTATTTTCTGGGAAATAATTCTCATGTTGTTTTATTTTGAAATTTTTTACTGTGAGATGATGATTATATGAGGTATTTTTTTTATTAAGTGTTAGCAATAGCAGTTTTCATTAGTTAATATTTATTGAGATTTTTTTTAATTATGAGATATCTAAATTTATATAAAAGAAATTTTCCATTATCTAAGAAAATTAAGCAAAATATTCTGAATTTCAGAAAAACGATACGTAACTATAAATAAATTTAATAATAATATTAATTATTATTTTTTTTTCAGAATTTAGATTGATATTCAACTTTTTATATCTTTTCTCCATCTCCATTCTAATCATAAATCAGAAGTAAAAAATAAGATTAAAAATAATATCAGTTAAATAAAGAGTTTTTATTATTTAATATTTTTTTAGATTTTAGTAAGTAATATGTTGTGTTTTTATTTATTTGGAAAAAAACTTTTTCATGGTATTAAAAATTTTTCTTTCTAATTTAATAAAAATTATTAAAAAATTAAAAATTAATAAAAAAGTAATAGTAGTAGTTAAAAAAAAGTATTAAAACTTTTTTTTTAAATTAAATTTTTATTAAAAATTTCAATTATTTAAAAAATTAAGTAAAATATTCTGAATGTCAGAAAAACAATACTTAACTGTAAATAAATTTAATAATAATATTAATTATTAATTATTATTTATTTTTTTAGAATTTAGATTGATATTTAACTTTTTACATCTTTTCTCCACCACCATTCTAATCATAAACAGGAAATAAAAACTTTTTATAGTATTAAAAAAAAAAAAAAAAATGTATATTTTTTAATATCATAGAAAAACAATACTTAAATAATTTTTAAAAAATAAATAATTTTTAATAGTAATTTAATTATTAAATAACATAATATTAGATTTATATTTAATGTAATTCTTAATAAACCTGTTAGATCTTGTCTGCACTATGTTCTCAATCTCAATTCAGACACAAACAATATGATTAAAATAATATATTATAATAAGTTAAATAACCGTTTTCATTAATTAATATTTTATTGATATTTTCTTTAATATACGATATTTTCATTTATATACATAAGAACTATTCCATTATTTAAGAAAATTAAATAAAATTTCTGAATATCATAAAAAAAAGCAAAGTAATTAAAATTTATTAATTATTTACGATTAATATAATATATTATGGGTCCTGATTGGCCGAGTGACTAGGTGACGCTCTGACGCTAGTGCCCACAGGTTTCGGGTTCGAGTCCCGGCGGTGCGATGAATGTTTGTAGTGATTCGGAATCCACTTTATACCGCAGTTCCGGGTCTAACATGACTGTAAAGCGTTGGGCGTAGGGCTGACAACCCTACCCCATAAATAAAAAACATCTCTCTCTTCTCAAAAGCTGTCAGTAGACAGACGGCTTTAGCCCACCATGGGGCTTTTGCGCCATTGATGATGATAATATATTATAATTAGTTAAATAATTGTTTTCATTAGTTAATTTTTCATTGAGATTTTTTTTTTTTTAAATATTCGATATTTTAATTTATATATAAAATAATTTTTCATTATTTAAGAAAATTACATAAAATTTTTAAATATCATAAAAAAAAAAGGATACTTAATTAATATTTAAATAATAAATGAATTCAATACCAATTCATCATAATTATAATTATAATTTTTACTTATAGGTTGATAATCATTTTTTACGTATTTCCTCCACCAATATTCTAATATTAAACCAGAAGTAAAAGTAGGATTAAAACAAAATATTACGATTAGTCAAATAACAGTTTTTATTATTTAATATTTCGTTGCGATTTTAGCAAGTAACATACGTTGTTTTTATTATGTGAATTTTTTCCCAGGATTTAGAAAATATATATATATAAATAAAATAAAAAATAAGAATAAAATTTCTTAATGTTATAGAAACACAATAATTAAATAATTTTTAAATAATATTTTAGATATCAGATTTATATTTAATGTAATTATTAATAAACTTTTAAACCTTTTTTCATCTCAATCTTAAATCAGACGCAAACAGTATGATTAATATAATATATTATAATTAGTTAAATAACTGTTTTCATTAGTTAACATTTTATTACGATTTTTTTTTTTTTTTAGTGAATTATTTATTTGAATTTTATATAAAAGAACATTTTCGTTATTTAAGAAAATTAAATAAAATTTTTGAACATCTTAAAAAACGATACTTATTTTTAAATAATAAACAATTTTAATTAAAATTAATAATAATTTTATTTATTAAACACTTTTTTTTTAAAACTAAAACATTGACTTTCAACATTTTACATCTTTTTCACCAGCAGCCAAATTCTAAACCAGAAATAAACATGTCAATCGAGTATCATCCGACAACCCTTCAACCAATCACAGCAAATGTGGGATGGAGAATCGATAAAAGCTCTTTGCTCTCTCCAATCAAATAAAGTCTAAATTTAAATTGCCTGGCAGTTCCGAGAATTTCAAAATATTGTAACCCTGGAAAGTCTAAATTTAAATTGCCTGGCAGTTCCGAGAATTTCAAAATATTGTAACCCTGGAGAATTCTGCATTATCCGGGACGCCTTTCCCAGAATTCCCAGGATAGCTACCAATACTGACTTCTCGGTATTGCCGCAATGGAATTGATTTATTTTCCAAGTAAATCAATTTACAGGAATTTACAGGAAAAAAAATAAGTTTTTGTCATCAATTTTCTAACTGGTTCTTAAAATATGGCAGGCATTTATTTTGTCGTTTAGTTTATTAAAATTTTTTTTAAAATATTTTTAATTGTTCTTAAATACATTTTTAAAAAAATAAATATTTTACAAAATCTGATAAAATAATTCACAATTTTATTATAATATCTTAATTAATATATATATCACAGCTATTAAAATAATTAAAAATAATTATAAAGCTTAAATAAATCTGATTTATTAATGTTGTGAAATCTTGTCAATTTCGTTAAACTTTATTCTTAATATAAAATAGATTTATTTTATATACACATAATAAAAATTCATTATGAAAAAAATGACAGGTATTATACAAAAATACTTACATTTAAAAAGCATCATCTATAATACGATGAAAATAATGAATGTTAAATAAAAAAATATTATTTTCATGAGAAAAAAAAAAAATTGAGAGCGTGTTATTACTATCTCGCTGCTTAAATAAATAAAAGGGTTGTGTTTTTATGATTAAAAGAAGTATTAATCATACGACTACATAATTTAGGGTCTGATGACCGAGCTCGGTGCCACAGGTTTCAGGTTCGAGCCCCGGTGTTACCATGGATGTTTGTAGTGGTTCGAATAAACTTGAAACCGCAGGTCCCGGTCTAATATGACTGTAGAGCGTTGGGTGTAGGGTTAACAATCTTAACCAGTAAAAAGTCAGCGTCACGGAGACAAGTCAGACTTCTACTTACGGGTGCTCCATCACAACAGAAGCTGCCCCCTTTCCTTTCAACCATGAGACCACACGGGTTCGTGGGCTGTCTGCCAAGTGGGATAAAATACACTCATGTCTATAAATTAAGGATAATTCAGAATCACACAGAAATTGAACTCTAAAATAAAAATTTCATTTGTAGAATCATCACACACATCTTGAAGAAGAACATGCAAATTACAGGAAACCACCAGATAGCGCGGATAGTGCGTCACAATGACGAGAGTGTAAGAGAGGGGTATATATGAATGGTGGCAAAGAAGTAAAATTGCTCACAAGCGCTTTAAAGCCTTTCAGTGCAATAACCGCATAGTTATGGCACAAAGGAAACATTTGGATGATTTTTTACGCGGTAGAATTATCGGACTACTGGAATGTGGACGTACCCAGCTGGAAGTATCCGAGAAACTTGAATCGCCCAGAGTGTCATCTCCAGGCTTTGGCAACGATTCCAAGATGATGGTAATGTGAGTAGAGGTTACAGCACAGGTCGTCCCCGAGTTACAACGCCGAATGAGGACCGGTATTTAGCAGTTACTGCCAAAAGAAACAGACGGAGCACAGCATCAGACCTGTCTCGTCAGCTCTCTTCAGCTACCGGTACAACAGTTTCAAGGCAGACCGTGTACAGACGCTTACGGCACATTGGTCTATATGCTCGTAGGCCTGTCAGATGTGTTCCACTTACAGCAACACACTGTCGCCTGCGATTAACCTGGAGTAGAGAGCATGCATTGTGGACACCGCAACAGTGGTCTTGTGTGACGTTTACCGACGAGTCCAGGTTTAGTTTGCAGTCTGATTCTCGCCGGACTTTCATATGGAGAGCGCCAGGTACCCGTTACCACCAAGAGAACACCATTGAACGACACCGTTACGGTGATGCAGGATGGCTCGTTTGGGGAGGAATTATTCTTGGTTCCAGAACTGACCTGCATGTTCAGAGTGTAACGATAACAGGCCACATCTATCGGGATGTCATTCTGGAACAACATGTACGTTTGTTTCGGGGCGCCATGGGTGTTGAATTTCTGTTTATTTATGACAATGCCCGTCCTCACCGTGCAAACATTGTAGACGAATTCCTTCAATTGGAGGATATCACCCGTATGGATTGGCCAGCATACTCACCGGACTTGAATCCAATAGAGCATGTGTGGGATATGCTTGGCCGACGAATTGCAGCCCGTCAACCCCCCTCCCAACTGTCAACCGGAACTTCGGAGGCATTGCTTGATGTGTGGTGTAACATTCCCCAAGATCAGATTGAAAATTTGATACTCAGCATGTCTAGGCGTTGTAAGGCCTGTATTGCATCGTCCGGGAGATATACTCCATATTAACCATCATACTAACCATGTTATACTGTTTTTTGTAAATAGGTTCTTTTTTGAAATTTACTCCAGGGAGTAAAAATCGCAATTTTCATTAATTATGTCAAACATATAGCATTTTTTTGCTCTTTACATTTTGTTTAATAAATAGACTTTACAAATAAGTCAAATTTGTTTTGCTTCTGTCTCTTTCTTTGCCTGAACTTCATTTTCTATTTTCTTTACCCTATGTAATAAAACTATTTCTGGTATAAAAGCCGCTTTTTAAATCATGCATTGACGTGTGTATGGTGACGTATTTGGTGGTGTTTTCGCAGAAGAATGGTAACAATTGCCTTGATGAGGTTCTATTTCTGTCTGTTGATCACTGAAAGCACCTCAATTAGCCACTGACGTAAATCTTTGCTCTATTTGCATCGTGGGCATTAAGTCCTTGTGGTAGAGCATCATTAGATTCATCTTTGCGTATTGTGCTCTGAAAAGCTTTTAATGCTGCTTTGAATCTTTCGAAGGCTATTCATATCATCGACTCAATGGCCGCAATTAGTGTTGGGAAACTACTTGAGATTGCCAAATGCCTTGTGAATAGTTCCAAATTGAGAAAGCGGGTATGTTGCTTAGACTTAAAGAAGAAAATAAAATGATTGCTAATTGAACGGAAGGAGGAAAAAAAAAAACCCGAGATCAGATGAATTCTGGACGAATAGATAAACGATTGAGTGTTAATACAGCTACATTCAACAATAATTTTGCATATACATGATACATTACTTTTATTCGGATTTTCATATATACCTGGGCTCATAAGCATTATATACGTCCGTCCGTTCATAAGCTTCCTTATTACACCTATTTTGGTCTAGGACTGTGAAACTTGGACGTGTTCTATCCTAATTCTGTTGGACAAGTCTGTTCAGATTTTTGCTTATGCTGACGATCATTTCAAGATCTTTTGCAGCTTTGGAGGAAGCTTTTTGAGTTTTTGAATTGACTGCAAGGGGTTTACATCTAAACATAAACCAGGAAAAAATGAAATATATGCTTTCCTCAACAAATATTTGTCAGGATCAGGAGGATAAGGATCAGGATACACCTATATTATCAGGATATATCAGGATATATATTATCAGGATCAGGATATATTTGTCAGGATACACCTATATTATCTTAGACACTTACACTTTCAAATCTGTACTTAGTTTTAAATACTTAGGATCAGAAATTAATTGTCATAATAATGTCTTACTTGAAATAAAAAAACAGAATTGTGTCTGCCATTAAGACATTTTGTGGGTTAAGAAATCTGTTTAAATGCCAGTTCATATGCAAAAAAACAAAATTTTTTTATATAAAACCCTTATTAGACCTATTTTGATCTATGGCTTTGAAACTTGGACTTCAGTAAAATCTGATGAGGCCCATTTGGGTATATTTGAGCGAATTTAGGGGCTATTCTTGGAGGTGTTAGGGAAAGGGATTGTTGGAGAAGACGGTACAATGCAGGAAATATATAAATACTATAAAGACCCAGATATTATAAACATTTATTAAGATCCATTGATTAAACTGGGCTGCTAAAGTATTTAGAATGAATGATTTAAATCCTGTAAAAGGCTCGTTTTTTGGCAAAGCCACAGGGACAAAGAGGAAGAGGATGACCCACGTTGAGATGGATAGACGCAGTTGAAAAAGATTTTGCTGTACTAAAGGTTAAGAAATAGAGGACCCTTGTCACCCAGAGGAATGCATGGAAATCTCTTCAAAGAAAAGCCTTGGCCCACTCTGGGCTATCGGGCTATTGATGATGATGATATATACCAGGGATGCACAGACTGTGTCCTATAGTTGTCTGCTTTTATACTGTCTACCTCATCATTAGTCAATATTACCTTTACAAAATATCTTTATTATTTTTTAAACATTTGACAGGTTTTTATAAAAGATTAAAACATAGTAAATGATCCAGCTTTATTAGTTTAACAAAAAAAAAGTAAATATTTAAATGTCAGAAAAATATTTTATTCGATGTTTTCTAATTTAATGTAAACTATTATTTATAAACTATAAAATCGAACTTTTATCATTGATGCCTTAACTTAGATGCAGGATTTCTATACACATATTTTTTTTTTTATTTCTACGACATTTATTGCTAAAAACATATTCTGTTTTAAAATGACATGAAACTAATCAGCGATAATTGAAATTAATACACTCATGTCCATAAATTAAGGATAATGAAGTTTAGGCAAAGAAAGAGACAGAAGCAAAACAAATTTGACTTATTTGTAAAGTCTATTTATTAAACAAAATGTAAAGAGCAAAAAAGATGCTATATGTTTGACATAATTAATAAAAATTGCGATTTTTACTCCCTGGAGCAAATTTCAAAAAAGAACCTATTTACAAAAAAACAGTATAACATGGTTAGTATGATGGTTAATATGGAGTATGTCTCCCGGACGATGCAATACAGGCCTTACAACGCCTAGGCATGCTGAGTATAAAATTATCAATCTGATCTTGGGAATATTACACCACTCATCAAGCAATGCCCTCCGAAGTTCCGGTTGACAGTTGGGAGGGGGTTGACGGGCTGCAATTCGTCGGCCAAGCATATCCTATCCTCTATTCCTCTAATACCGGTCCTCATTCGGCGTTGTAACTCGTGGGCGACCTGTACTGTAACATCTACTCACATTACCATCATCTTGGAATCGTTGCCAAAGCCTGGAGATGACACTCTGGGCGATTCCAAGTTCCTCGGATACTTCCAGCTGAGTACGTCCCCATTCTAGTCGTCCGATAATTCTACCACGTAAAATATCATCCAAATGCTTCCTTTGTGCCATAACTATGCGGTTATTACACTGAAAGGCTTTTAAAGCGTTTGTGAACAATTTTACTTCTTTGCCACCATTCCTTATATAACCCCTCTTCACTCTCGTCATTGTGACGTACTATCCGTGCCATCTGGTGGTTTCCTGTAATTTGCATATTCTTCTCCAAGATGTGTGTGATGATTCTACAGGTGAAATTTTTATTTTAGAGTTCAATTTCTGTGTGATTCTGAATTATCCTTAATTTGTGGACATGAGTGTATATATAACTTTAAACTGTAGGTCCCGGTCTGTTTAGCCCTCGTGTGCACAAGATGACCGTAGAGCGACAAATCAAACTTGTATATAGTATATAAGAAAGCCATTTTTGGCAGACATATTTAAAACATAACGTCATTATAAAGGAGATTAATGTTTAGCCGATATATTTAAAGCATTGATGCCGTTAAACTCCTCCATAGTATATAGGAAAAAGACTTTTGGCCCATATATTTAAAACATTGATGACGTCATTAAACTCTGATATATAAAGGAAAAAGAAAAGGAAGTGTCAAATTTTGAAACATAATTAAAGTCGATATTTTAAAATAATTACGTTATATCTGGGAAAACAGATATGTACCAAAAATAGATGCCCAAAAATATATTTAATAATAATAATAATAATATGAATAACAAATACAAAAAATAGGAACATTTAAACCACTGGATGAGAAGAAAAGTCAGCAAAATCAGAACATTACTTCATGGGAAAGAATCTCCAAAAATATCCATAACAGTAAAATTTTTCTTTTTCTTTTAATTATTCTCAATCTGAGGAAAAACGTCTGCCTTTTTGTGATAGGAGTCAAATGAAGGTGGTAAAGACCTAATATTTCCTTTGTACGAAGAAACACTTAAAATTCTCAGAATTCAATGTTTTGATGTCATTAATTGATGGGAAACATTATTTATCCATGCACTTTAAATCCTACCATTAAATTCCAATTAAGTGAATAGGATGAGAAGGAATCCTAAAGGAAATCGGCCAAAATAAGTGGTACCTTAGCGATTGAAGTCATGCACTCTGTAATTTAAAGCGCCATTTCACATTGACTGTAACACACTTTAAGAAAAATCAAATATTTACTGAAGCAATAAAATAAAAAAAAAAAAAAAAAATGCATGCATAAGTCGGGATTTCTTCGTATCGATTTTAAAAAAGGCCTTTTATCTTTCTAATCCCTTCATTCTTTTGTACTTCAAAATAAGTATCAATTAATTGATTTTTTTTTTTTTTTTTTTTAGAATATTTGACATCACTGATTCAATGCACATGCATGAATATAATTTTTGTTTTATAAATTACAATTAAACGAAAATTCAATTCAATGTGTTTTCTCTCGTATGACAGTCCAAGATGGCGCGAGGGTCCCATGAAAACAAAATCCCCCTCTCAGTCTATTTTCACTGTATTTCAACATCATCAGCCGAGGCCGTTATTGACGCAAGCACTGTTCCCATAGCAACGCTCATCCTACGCAGGCCCAACTAACCAATGAGATTTCGTAGACTTCCCTGATTCCTGTAAACACTTTTTCTATAGAATTTGTTTTTGTTGAAATCATTTTCAGTAAAAAACGTTCTAATTGGAATTTTTTTCAGCTCTTCCAGTTCTTTGCCCACCATGAATTCGATCTACAGGATTTAATTTAATGAACGGTAGATGCTAGTAAAAAGCAAAAGATTTATTTCTAGGGCTTCCAATTAAGCTTTTAATAAGAATTTGATCAACAGGAGGGGAGATATGGTTGCCGTTTTGGTTGGCGAAAACATGGGGGATTTAGTGTTCCACGAGGCAGTTTAATTGAAAAGACTGCAGTAATGGCGGACTGCAGGTACTATGACAGACGAATCGATTTTCAATGCAGTATAATTTATTTTTGAAAATGCAGCATGGTAACTCTTGCTTTTGAAATCACATAGGCTGCACAATTTTCGTGACCATGAGGGGGTGGGGTGGGGCAATGATACATAAATAATTAATAAAATGATGCTTAAATAATTAATAAAATGGTACTTAAGTAATTAATTTCCAAATTAATGTTGATGTTTATATTATTTATCTACAATTGGTGAAATTTTGCTTTATTTATTTTTTTTTTTGGGGGGGACATAGTTTTAATTTTTTTAATTCATTTTGAAATATTTTTCTACCAGATTTTCTTCCCATGTAAGATAATTTGTGAAGGTTGCGTTTTAATTGTTTTTATTTATTAATCTTTTGTTTTGGAGAGCATTTACAACGTTTTTTTAATTGCGAATATAAGCAATCATAGATGATTTCTTTCTTCTATGTTTTAGGATGTGTTTTCAATTAAATTTTTCAGTCATATTTCCTGGAAGTTCCAAATAAAAGATCAGAAGAGGCATTTTGACTATTTAAATTTTAAATTGAGATAGTTTTTTATTTTCATAAAAAAAAAAAAGTTTAGGTAGCTAAGTACAGATTTAATACTTATTACAATGATTACGATTTTATACTCATTTTAATACTTATTTACAATGTGGAAAGAAAAAAATGTATCAAACATCAGTGGGTTTCGTGTTCTTGTTATGTGAACTACAGACAGACAATGAGGGGAGGATATTGCTATCTGGGAGGACTTTTAAGGGGACTGCACAGAATTTGGGAATTGTATGGAGCAAAACTCCCACCAAGAGGTCTAACTATCATTCTGAGACGCTTTATATGCATTGTCACAATTCACCTCGAGTCTCCTCGTTCCTGAAAGCAGTGATTGTAACGAATGCAAATTAAAAATTTGGTTTTACATTCTATATTTTTTTTTTTTTTGTATATGTAGTAATTCCAAAATATATAAGACCCATTTTTTTTTTTTTTTTTTTTTTTTTTTTCAATTTCTAGAAAAATTAAAATTTTTAGATCAAAATAAAATAAAATTGATTGCTTACAGAAAACCTACAAACGTTCAACTCTTTTTTTTTTTAATCTTTTAAAGATTTTAGGTTCAATGCGATTTTTTTTAACAAAAATTAATCATTAATCATCTTTCATTAATTTTTAATAATTTCACTGAGCAGAATTCTTAATCATATAAAAGGAAATTAAATCATCAAAAAGCTAAAATTTTTTTTAAGTAATCAGTATGGCCTACACCAGTTTCAAAACTAATTTCCTCTCCCTTTCCTGGCGAAGACCCCAAAGGCACCTTTTCTTTGCCATTGGGGTCTTCGCCAGGGGGGTCTGTTGTGAATTGATGAAATGGGTTGGAAGAAGATGAACCACCCTCCTTTTCATAGTATTATTTCCCATTACAAATCGTTCATCTATACATAACATGCTTGGAAGAGCGGTAGTTTAGAAACCTCATAAAATCTTCCCATATAAAAATCCAGATTGTATTTTGGAGGGGTGAATGTTCTTTATACTAATAAATTCGCCAATATAAGATAGTTCCTAATTTTGATTAGATATATATTAAACTTTGATTACTTTAAATAAAGAAAACAATTAATGAAAAAAAAAAATATTTTTAAAGAAACTAAAGAAAAAGGATATTAATATTTTTCTAGAGGAACAAGAAGTCTTAAAAAACGAAAAACCTTTCTAAATATATTTATTAAAATATTATTTTAGAATTCATTGAAATAAAAATATTTAAAAATAAATTATTTATCATAATTTTTTTGTCTCTTCTATTTGTTTTGAAATATACTCTGCTTTAGAATATTTGAATTTAGAAACATATGAATAGAAAGAGATATATTGATTTTTTTTTAATCAATTATTTAAACAATAATACTGCTCTAAAAATAATTTGCTGAAAACATTGCTTTTTTTTTTTTTTTTAATTTTATTTTATTCATAACACATCCTTGAACTTCGTTTGCCAGGAGCAGGATACCGATAGGTGCAGGGAGATCATTTATTTTCGGGAGGATTTTTAGATGTAACTGCCCCGCATTTGTGTCTTGTACATAAAAAACTCTCATTTGAATTTTTTTTAGATTATCTAACAAATTGCTGACTGTTGCTTATCTACAACTGTTGATGCGAGACACTACTACACAATGTCAAAATATATATTAAACTTCGATTAAGACATATATTAAATGATAACTTTTAATTAAGAAAAACATTAATTTTAAGGAAAAACTGATTTTAATATTTTTCTGGAACCAAAAGTCTTACAAAATAAAAAAAAAAAAAAATTTCTAAATATATTTATTAATATTGGTGGAAATAAAATATTAAAAAAAAAAATTTTAACGTCTATCTTAATGTCATTTTTTTCTTTTTATTATTTTTCTTTTTTTAATTTCTTTTCTAAAAATTGTATTCATACGTACATTTCCTTTTTAAAAATATACTCTATTTCAGAAATTTGAATTCATAAAAAAAATGTGCATAAAAAGGTGCACTGATTTTTTAAAAAATTTTTTAGCCAAGCTCTTAAACATTAGTATCATTATAAAAACAACTTGCTACAAAAAAAAAAAATGATATATTGTTATAAAAAAAAATCAATAAGCCTCGTGTTCCAGTGCATGCCAAGAGGCCAATCAGAAATTGTTTCTGGAGGGAGGATGGGGTGTGTATTTATTTGTGCGTCGTATGATGGAAAAAATAAAATCTAACCGAAACCAAAGTCCTAACAGTCCTGATAAAATTCCCTTGACCCTTTTTTTTTTTTTTTTTTTTTTTTTTCTTGTTCAGAGAGCGGGGATTTTCGTTTCTTTTTAATCACTTTTTTTTTCTTTTCCTTGATCAATTTTTAATTTTCTTGACCACTTTCAACGTTTCTTATTCTTGGTTTATTTATTTTTTAAAAAATTTTCACGAATTTTTTTATACATAATATTTATTTAAATTTCCTTCACGAGCTGATTATTATATAATTAAATACTTTTTTTAATTTCTTTTCTAGTCATTATTAAATAATTTTATAAGTAATCTGTATATCGGCCCAGCCAATTATTTATCTTCTACGAGGCTTATTTATTTATTTACTTATTATTTTTATTTTATTTATTTATTTATTCATTATTTTTTATTATATTTTTTTTTTTAGGCAGACAGTTTTGAATGTGAGATTTTTGCAATGCGAATGCAATTTCTTGCTGCATGCTGCTATACAATTTCTTTTGGCGAATGGCGAATTTCTTGGTTTTGCTATACAATTTCATGTAACAAATACCAGTAGTAGTCTTTATCTTGGAGAACGGTCGTGTCTCCAATTCATTCCTTGTCAGTTCAATTCTCCTTTGGTTTTTGTGTTCATATGTTGTGTTCTTTATATGTAAAAGTATGATTATTATGGCAGCTGTTTGCGCTCTAATTACACTTTATTTTTTATAATTTTTTTTTGTTACTTTTTTTCATATATATATATTTATTGTTAGTGAAAAAACACAGCAACATTGAAGAATAGCAGAAATATGCTTTTGTAACAGTTAATTATCTTTTAAGCACATTTGCGAACTCCTTCATCAGAAATTATATATTATGAAGCCGATGTAGAAATAACTTAAACAGAGGGAAAAAAAAAAACGCGTGAAAAATCCGATCCTTTACATAAGGATTTTTACATTTACATAATTATATATTGAAGATTTTCCACGATTAAAATGCACTAAAATAGATGAAATTTATAAGTTAAATTTAAAAAAAAAAAAAAAAAAAAGGAAAAAAACAAATAGGAAGGAAATTTATAAAAAAAATATCAATAAAAAATAAACAGTGATGGAAATAAGAATAACGAACTGAGAATAAAAAGAAACTAAACACATTAGTAAATGAAAATATTTTGATATTAGTAAAGTCAAAATGATGGTAGAGAATTTTAAAGAAAATGAAAACTTAGAGAACTATCCAAGAACTCTGTAATCCGAAGTTGTGATTTACGGTGCACTATGCCAATAATTCAGTCATTTCACAAAATATCAATTATATTAAAAATAATCTTTAAAGATAAGAAATGAATATTCTATATTTTATAAGAATAATATTTAAAATATTAAATTTATAATTTCAAAAGTAAAATCATCATAAATGATAACCTACTTAATTATGGTTTATTAATTAATAATAATGAAGATGAATTTATTTTAAAATAAATATACATCTTAAAATACAAAAATATTTGTTAAAATAACAAACGGAAATAAGACGAAAAATGAAAAAATTCTCAAAGAACCAGCATTTCATTTTTATTAAACTACAACTACAACTGTAATTAAGCAAGTGGTTTCCAAATATACAATTTATTTTTTATGAATTGAAAAATTCGAAATAGGATCTTCAGATTCAGAATGAAAATATGAGTAATGGAAATTTTATAAAATTCATCATCATCACAGGTAAAAAAAATTTTAAATTTAGCTGAGAGATCTTAATAAACAAGTATTGGAAGAGAAACGTGTTGCTTATTGTAAATGAGCCCAGCTTACATCAGCAAGGTATCTGATTGTAATGACTTGCTGAGAATACGATACTATAAACAGGTGTAAAGTTCACACGATGACATCCACAGTATTTGATATACGCAACTTTTATTTACATATCATTTAGAAATTGTGGGTCTGATGACCGAGTGACTAGCGATCTGGCGATCCGTGCCACGGGTTTCAGGTTCGAGTTCCGGTGCCCTAGGTATTTATAGTGGTTCGAATCCACTTTAAACCGTTGGTCCCTGGCTAATATGGCTATAGAGCGTTGGGCTAATACTACTTCTTAAAAAGAAAATATCTCCTGTCTCGAAATCTGCCAGTTGGCAGACTACCTTGGACTTGCCACCATTGGACTGATGCTGATGATGTATAAATTGTATCGATTTTAGACTCTTAACAACCATTCATTAATTTTTATAATTTCGAGTTTCAAGGCAACTTATTTTTTAAATAATTAATACGTAGGTAGAGTAGTATATGGATATATAAAATAACACATTTTACTATATCTTTCTGGACAAAAGAAATATCAGGTTACCGGAGTACGCCGAGAAAATCAGTTCCCGTACTTCTTTTGTTTTCTTAACGAAGGTAGCTTTCCAGTGGGGCACGGAGTAATTTTTTTTTAAATATTTTTTTGGAAAAGGGGTTGTCCGACAAAGGATTTGATTGAACCATTGAAATGCATGATTGGGTGTTAAATTTCAGCGGAAACCTTTTACATGCAATTTTCCCCCATAGTTCCTTCCATTCATTAGCAAATGGGGACAAAATAAATAGTCCCCTTATAGAAAGGCTTCCGTAAAAGGGAAAAGCCTTCCCATTTCTCCCTTTCCGTAGGGAGGGAGGTTCTATTGTATTCACCCCTCCTCAAAGAGGCGGAAGCACTAGCAGCTGTTGCTACAACCTCTAATCATTTTTTTTTTTTTTTTTTTTTTTTTTTTTTATTATTTTATTTTTACTGAAGAGCAGCTCTATTCTCCTCTTGTTGTGACGACAGTAGAATTCCCAGTCCCTTTCAATATTGATCCAACCCATTTTTTTTTTTTTTTTTTTTTTTAAATTCGAAATAACAACGGTTTTGAAGAAGCAATTCCAAACTCAAATAGTACAACTCTGTTTTTTTAGCTGTCTGCATAATATAGTTTTTTATTAATCTGTCAGCAAACACTGGCAGCTTTACAAAACAGTTTCGACCCATCATCCAGTAGGGTAATGCTTATTTTTAACTATGCAAATGTAGTCTCCGGCGGGTTTTTTTTTTTTTTTTTTTTTTTTTTTTACATAAAAAAAAATTATTCAGGCAAAAAATTTTAGTACAATTGATTAGCGATTGAAAAGTTTGACAAATGTGCGAAATGACATGGAAAATATATGAAATACCGAAAACCTATAAATAAATTTAAATACATTAATCTTACAAAAGAGTCAGATCAAGGGACTGTTTTTGTTATATCGGAAGTGCCCAATGCTGATAGATTTGCTTTTAACAAAGATAAAACTAGTCGACAACAAATGGAATAATAGAGGAATAAAATATAAGTCTCCATTTGAATAATAGTCAATGCATTAAGCCAATTCCAAGTCGATATAACGGAAATTTGCTAATATGTTGTGGATTTGTCATAAGGATTTGCTCAGTTTTGCTTTGTTAAATATCGTGACGGATGGTAAATGCTATGCAGAAGGAAGTTAACGCTGAAAAGCTCGAATTTACTTAAGTTAATCAGTGTTGATCTTTATACATTTAACAATAAAAACTTAGCAGATTTTATTATAGCCCAATTAATGATCGTTTCAATTGTTTGAACTTCATGTTGGATATCTTGTTGTTTATTCAGACTTGTGGTAGTTGGGAGAGGATTACTAACAGATTAAAGAGATAATTTAATATCTACACAAATGCCTATGCCGAATGTCAGTTGTATTGTTTCAATTGCTTGAACTTCCAGTTGGATATCTTGCAGTTTATACAGATTTATGGTAGTTGAAAAAAAGACTACTAATAGGTTAAAGAAATAATTCAATATCTATAAGACTCAAATGGCATTGCCGAATGTCAGTTGTGCTTTTGCAGGAATGCAGTGGATTGATAAGTCATAATAAAAAGCAGCTACAAATACAAAATGGTGAAGATTATCACAAAATATATCCTGATAGAAAGAAAGCCTGTCTCAACCTTTACAAAGGCAAAAAATTCTAATATATTAAAAAAACTGAATATTTGAACAAATTTAATTAATTCTTTAAAATTAACGCACGAAAAATATTCTAAATATATATGTTGTAACACAGCTAATATTCATAAGTTTTTAAATTTTTTACAATTTTCAGGCAAAAAAGTTACATTTAAATATTAAAATTTGTTGCTCAAATTTTTTATATAGTGTTTTATAGGATAAGGTGGGGCCTGATGGCCGAGTATTAGAGCTCTGGCGCTCGGTGACACAGGTTTCGGGTTTGGGTGCCGGCGGTGCCATGGAGGTTTGTAGTAGTTCGGAATCCCTTTAAGCCGTTGATCTCGGTCTAATATGATTGTAGAGCGTTGGGCGTAGGGCTGACAATCCTACACCGTAAAAAGTCAGCGTCACGGAGCCAAGTCAGACTTTTACCTACGCTTTCTCCATCACAACAGAGATTTGCCCCCCTTTTCCTCAATTCATGAACCCCTTTCCCTCCTTCCATATGGGTTCTTGGACTTGGTCTAGATGTTGCTGTCTACCAAGGGAGATAAGAAACAACAATAACATATAAAAAGGAACACAATAAGACTCGAAAGATAAGAAATAAGTAAATTCATGGGTTTTAAGCTCCATTCAAGTCATCTATATCAGTGGTTTTGAAACTTTTATGGTTCACGACCTCCTTTCAAACTCAAAAATTTTCAACGACCCATCATCAAAATGCAAAACAATATTAAAAAGCAATATTGTACGGACTCCATATTTTATTCTACAAATATAATAAACCACCTGTGAAGGAACATATGTGTATATAATCACAACTAAAAATTGAATACATGTGAATGTTTTTTATAACAGTAAGGTTGAGGAAAAAAAAAAAACAACGATATCAATAACAAAGAATTAAAAGGTTAACAACTTTTAAAGTGAAATTTAAAAAAAGTTAAAAAAGGGCACATTTTTAACTTTATGTAATAATTATTAATAAAATACAGTAGAACCTTTTAAGTCGAACCTCGATGAGTCGAAAACCTCCACAACTCGAAAATTTTTTTATTCGCTTCCCTTCAAGCCTGAAAACCTCCATTACTCGAAATTTTAACCCTCTATAAGTCGAAATAATTAGTCAATCCCCACAGGCCATTTTGGTATAGATTTTCCCTCTGTAACCAAAAAAAAAAATTGGACCTCTCTATATCGAACATTAGCAATGTTGGATTTTACAATCTTTTTTACAACCTTTACAACTTGATCATTTGAAACTAATTACCTCTATAGCTCGAAGAAAAATAAGTTACCGACTTTAAGGATTTGCCGACAATGCACATCATTGTTTCTAGAAAACAATGCATGGTATATAGTAAATAGAATAACCAATTCTATGAAATAGCAACTCGGAAGAAAAAGAATTTTCTGCTCTTTATAGCTTAGATAATGCTTTAGATAGAGAACGATCGAATTGTCTAAAAGCAAAAAAAAAAAAAAATAATAAATAAATAATAATAACTGACTTTTTAATACATAATATTTTTAATTTTAAGGTTGTTGCGGAATTATTTTGATTTTTTATTGTAGTACATAATATAACTTTTAAGTTTCAAATAAACATGTTTATTATCTTTGTAACTTGAATTTGTATTTATTTTACCTCTCTAACTCAAAATTAGTTAGAAAGAATTCTAAACCTCTACAAGTCGAATATTTCCGTACAAAATCCGCTTAAGTCGAAAACTCTATAACTCGAATTATTTGGCGTCTCCCTTGAAGTTCGACTTACAGAGGTTCCACAGTAATAAATATATGGTATTTCGACTTCAGATACCTTTTCTGTTACTTATAGTTTAATATGACTTATTGAGCTTTCATAAACGGTTACGCTTTGATATGTTGAGTGCTTTCCTCTCAAATTTTTATTTCGCGATCCGCTAGAGCAGGGGTCGCCAAACTACGACCCGCGAGTCAAATCCGGCCCGCCAGTGTCATCAATCCGGCCCGCGGCAGCTTATTGTTGCTGTAATAAGTTGGATAAAAAACACAGAATGATAATAACTCGGCTTTGTTTACTTGCTAGGTAAAGCTTAATGACAGAAATGAATCCCACTAACATTATAAACAAGTGAACATCCCGCGGTTACCCTCGGCAGTTATGTTGGGGTAAAAAAGTATCGCATATGTATGTATATCGATGTTTAGAATGTGTAAATCCTGAATCAAACATATAAGTTTTGTCCTGAAAAACCCTTAGGAACGGAAAAGTTAAATTAACGCGAATGAAATCGCGGAGTATCCACTTGTAAAAAAATACTAATGAGATTTATGTAATTGCAATTTTTCACTGACAATAAATTGTAGTTGCGGATCAATTTTACTTGTACCAATTATTAAAAAGAGATTTAAGATGCATCGGTTAACTTAGATCTGTAAACATTCTTTGTGTACTTCATTTTGGAGAATGTTTTCTCACACAAGTAAATAATAGTACCAAAAACAGAAAACAGCCCACGAGCAAATTTCTGTAAATTATTAAATTGTATCAGTGGAGGATTCTTATAAAACTCCAACAAAGTTTTGGCCCTAGTACTTACTGGAGTAATCAGTACGGCCCGAAGGCTGGAAAGTTTGGAGACTCCTGCACTAGAGGGTTGGAATCCCACTGCACACAATAGGCCTTCTATGTTGCTATTCAAAATGTCATAGGTATTATTCAAAAAATGCCGAAAATAAGATTGAAGTTCCTGCTTTACAAATTTATTGTCCGACTAGTAATTTTGTATGCCTCAATTGCTTATTATACCGTTCCACTGCCTCGTCGCAAGCTCTTTTAAAAAATAAACACAGCGTGAAAATAACTAGCGACCCCTAATACTACAAAAAAGCGAATCGTTCACAACACATTCAAACTTGAACCCACTTTAAACTGCACCAAAAGGACCACACAGAATTTTCTTGGTAAAATAAATAATAACAAATAAAAAATTCTTCCCCACTGTTCCCTGAGTACGATTCAGTACAGCCAGGAAAAAAAGATCACGAGCAATAGAAAATCATTCTTGCATAAATTTCTCCCATGCTCCATTGTGGGACTAAAAAAGAACCCACCGACATCTAATCTACTATAGCTCTGATGGTGAAAACTTTTCCCCTTTTTTAAAGTTTTAAAGAACTTTCCCCACTTTTTTCCCCAAAAAAATATTACAACAGATTAGAAAGAAGGTAAAATTTAAGTTGCTTGATAATAATTGATCATTGATCTTTAACGAATAAATTGAACTGTGCTGACTGTCTTTCGAAGATTTTATATTGAGATAATTTTGCAAATATTAATAAGCGAGGCATTTAAAAGGAACTTCATATCATGAACTGATAAAAGGAGATTTAAGACAAAGCTTTTTTTTATTAGTAAAGATTCAGAATTATTAAACAAAATTATTATAATAACATCCTAAATAAGAAAGAATACTGAAGACTAATTTTACTGACTGACTACTAATTTTTTTTTTTTTCTTGTGCAGTCCAATACACACTGAAGTGTGTTGAATAATTTGCTAGATTCAAAGGGTGGGGAAAGGGTGATGGGGGAGGGACATATAATTTGTCGAGTAAATTAGTAGAAAGTAAAAATTAAGTTGTCTGATATTAATTATTTCATTTATCTTAAACGAATAAAATGAACTTGTTGCCTTTCTTTCGAAGATTTTGTATTGAGAAAATTTTACGAATATTAATAAGCGATGCATTAAGAAAAAGAATTTCATATCTTGAATTGATAAAAGAAGATTTAAGACAAGGATATATTTTTGCATTAGTGAAGATTCGGAATCATTAAACAAAATTATTATAATAACATCCTAAATAAGAAAAGTATACTGAAGATTAATTTTACTGACTGACTAACTACTAAAATGTTGTTGTTGTTTTTTTTTTGCGTATTTTTTATTGTCCATAAAAAAAAAATAATATTAATAATATGAACAAAAAGCAAGAAATTTAAAAGTTATTGCGCAGTCCAATACATATTTAAGTGTGTAGAATATTCTATAAATTCGAAGGAAAAAAAAAAAGTATACTTTGTCGAGATAATTAAAAGTTAAATTGTTTGATAATAATTATTTCATTTATCTTCAACGAATAAATTAAACTTGTTGCAGGTCTTTAGAACATTTTCTATGGGGATAATTTTACAAATGTTGATAAGTTAGGCATTAAAAAAATTTAAAAAAAACCCCTTCATATCAAAATTTGATAAAAGGAGATTTAAGACAAAGATATTTTTACATTAGTGAAGATTCTGAATTATTAAACAAAATTATAAGAAGAACTCCCTATATAAGAAAGTACAGAGAGTGTTTTTGTGTGATAATTTTGTGTGTTTTTTATGTGAAAAAAAAAAAATTGTCCATCCAAAATAATAATAATAATAGTAATAATATGAATAAAAAAAGCTAGAAATTTAAAAGTTATTGCGCAGTCCAATACATATTTGAGTGAGTAGAATATTCTATAAAATTCGAAGCAAAAAAAAAAACGAGAGAGAAAATTAGAAGAAATTAAAAATTAAGTTGTTTGATAATAATTCACTTATCTTTAACGAATAAATTGAATTTATTGCTGGTTATTCGAAGATCTTCTATTGAGATAAATTTACAAATATTGATAAGCGAGGAACTTCATATCATGAACTGATAAAAGGTGATTTAATTAATACAAAGATATTTTTTTTACATTAGTGAAGATTAGGAAATATTAAACAACGCTAATATATTAGCGAAATATTATTAACGCTCTATAAAGTTTGGTTTGGCTAATGCCCCCGACCTACTGTTTAACGTGAATTCCGAAACAACCAGCAATGCCACTGTCAGGATTCGAACCTGAAGCACCGAAGGGCAGAGAGCTAGCCTAATTGGCCATCAGGCCACACACTCTATATAAGAAAGTATACTCAAGATGACTGAATACGAAATTTTTTTCTGTTGCGTATTTTTTATTGTCCATAAAAAAAAAAATAATAATATGAATAATAAACTAAAAAGCAAATTTATAAGTTATTATTAGCCAGTCCAACACACAGTGTGAGTATGTAGAAATAATGTATAAATTCGAAAAGGAAAAAAGAACGTATACTTTGTCGAGATAATTAAAAGTTAAATTGTTTTGAATAATTATTTCATTTATCTTCAACGAATAAATTAAACTTGTTGCAGGTCTTTTGAAGATTTTCTATGGAGATAATTTTACAAATGTTGATAAGTTAGGCATTAAAAAACTAACCTTCATATCAAAATTTGATAAAAGGAGATTTAAGACTATCATTAAGATATTTTTTACATTAGTGAAGATCCTCAATTATTAAACAATATTACAATAATAACTCCTATATAAGAAAGTACAGGGAGTGTTTTGTGTGATAATTTTGCGTGTTTTTTATGTGAAAAAATTGTCCATCCAAAATAATAGTAATAATATGAATAAAAAGCCAGAAATTTAAAAGTTCTTGTGCTGTCCCATACATATTTGAGTGAGTAGAATATTCTATAAAATTCGAAGGAAAAAAAAAAAAAACGTATACTTTCTCTAGAAAATTAAGTAATTAAAAATTAAGTTGTTTGATAACTTTTTTTTTTTTTTTTTTTTTTTTTCCACCATTTTTTCCCACCATTTTTTCCAAAATATATTACAACAGATTATAAGGTAAAATTTAAGTTGCTAGATAATAATTGATCTTTAACGAATAAATTGAACTTGCTGCCTGTCTTTCGAAGATTTGATATTGAGACGATTTTGAAAATATTAATAAACGAGGCATTAAAAAAGGAACTTCATATCATGAACTGATAAAGGAGATTTAAGACAAAGATTTTTTTATTAGTAAAGATTCGGAATTATTAAACAAAATTATTTTAATAACATCCTATGTAAGAAAGTATACTGAAGACATTGTACTGACTGGCTACTAAATTTTGTGTGTGTGTTTTTTTACGTGAAAAAAATTATCCATAAAAATAATATGAACAAAAAGTAAGAAATTTAAAAGTTATTGTGCAGTCCAATACACAATTGAGTATGTAGAATAATGTATAAATTCGAAGGAAAAAAAGAACGTATACTTTGTCGAGATAATTAAAAGTTAAATTGTTTGATAATAATTATTTCATTTATCTTCAACGAATAAATTAAACTTGTTGCAGATCTTTTGAAGATTTTCTATGGAGATAATTTTACAAATGTTGATAAGTTAGGCATTAAAAAAAAAAAAAAAAACTAACTTTCATATCAAAAATTTGATAAAAGGAGATTTAAGACTATCATTAAGATATTTTTTTACATTAGTGAAGATTCTCAATTATTAAACAAAATTATAATAATAACTCCCTATATAAGAAAAAGTACAGGGAGTGTTTTTGTGTGATAATTTTGCGTGTTTTTTTATGTGAAAAAAAAAATTGTCCATCCAAAACAATAGAAATAATATGAATAAAAGCTAGAAATTTAAAAGTTCTTGTGCTGTCCCATACATATTTGAGTGGTAGAATATTCTATAAAATTCGAAGGAAAAAAAAACGTATACTTTGTCTAGAAAATTAGAAGTAATTAAAAATTAAATTGTTTGATAACTTTTTTTTTCCACCTTTTTTTTTCCAAAAATATATTACAACAGATTAGAAGGTAAAATTTAAGTTGCTTGATAATAATTGATCTTTAACGAATAAATTGAACTTGCTGCCTGTCTTTCGAAGATTTGATATTGAGACAATTTTGCAAATATTAATAAGCGAAGCATTGAAAAAAGGAACTTCATATCATGAACTGATAACAGGAGATTTAAGACAAAGATTTTTTTTATTAGTAAAGATTCGGAATTATTAAACAAAATTATTATAATAACATCCTATGTAAGAAAGTATACTGAAGACTAATTGTACTGTCTGACTACTAAATTTTGTGTGTGTGTTTTTACGTGAAAAAAAATTGTCCATAAAAAATAATATGAACAAAAAGTAAGAAATTTAAAAGTTATTGTGCAGTCCAATACACAATTGAGTATGTAGAATAATGTATAAATTCGAAGGAAAAAAAAGAACGTATACTTTGTCGAGATAATTAAAAGTTAAATTGTTTTGATAATAATTATTTCATTTATCTTCAACGAATAAATTAAACTTGTTGCAGATCTTTTGAAGATTTTCTATGGAGATAATTTTACAAATGTTGATAAGTTAGGCATTAAAAAAAAAAAAAAAAACTAACTTTCATATCAAAATTTGATAAGGAGATTTAAGACTATCATTAAGATATTTTTTTACATTAGTGATGATTCTCAATTACTAAACAAAATTATAATAATAACTCTATATAAGAAAGTACAGGGAGTGTTTTGTGTGATAATTTTTGCGTGTTTTTTATGTGAAAAAATTGTCCATCCAAAAACAATAGAAATAATATGAATAAAAAGCTAGAAATTTAAAAGTTCTTGTGCTGTCCCATACATATTTGAGTGAGTAGAATATTCTATAAAATTCGAAGGAAAAAAAAAAAAACGAGAGAGAAAATTAGAAGAAATTAAAAATTAGTTGTTTGATAATAATTCACTTATCTTTAACGAATAAAATGAATTTATTGCTGGCTATTCTGAAGATCTTCTATTGAGATAAATTTACAAATATTGATAAGTGAGGAACTTCATATCATGAACTGATAAAAGGTGATTTAACACAAAGATATTTTTTTACATTAGTGAAGATTAGGAAATATTAAAACAACTCTAATATATTAGCGAAATATTATTAACGCTCTATATAGCTTGGTTTGGCTAGGCTAATGACCCCGACCTACTGTTTAACATGAATTCGAAACACTCACAACCATCAATGCCACTGTCCCGGATTCGAACCTGAAGCACCAAAAGGGCAAATTGGCCATCAGGCCGTACGCTCTATAAGAAAGTATACTCAAGATTGCTTTTGTGATTATGGAGAAGTTACTAATTTTACTGACTGACTGACTGAATACGAAAAAAAATTTTTTTCTGTTGCGTATTTTTATTGTCCATAAAAAAAAATAATAATATGAATAAAAAGCAAGAAATTTATAAATTTATTGTGTAGTCCAATACACAATTGAGTATGTAGAATAATGTATAAATTCGAAGGAAAAAAGAACGTATACTTTGTCGAGATAATTAAAGTTAAATTGTTTGATAATAATTATTTCATTTATCTTCAACGAATAAATTAAACTTGTTGCAGGTCTTTTGAAGATTTTCTATGGAGATAATTTTACAAATGTTGATAAGTTAGGCATTAAAAAAACTAACCTTCATATCAAAATTTGATAAAAGGAGATTTAAGACTATCATTAAGATATTTTTTACATTAGTGAAGATCCTCAATTATTAAACAATATTACAATAATAACTCCTATATAAGAAAGTACAGGGAGTGTTTTTGTGTGATAATTTTTGCGTGTTTTTTATGTGAAAAAAAAAATTGTCCATCCAAAATAATAGTAATAATATGAATAAAAAGCCAGAAATTTAAAAGTTCTTGTGCTGTCCCATACATATTTGAGTGAGTAGAATATTCTATAAAATTCGAAGGAAAAAAAAAAACGTATACTTTGTCTAGAAAATTAGAAGAAATTAAAAAATTAAGTTGTTTTGATAATAATTCACACTTATCTTTAACGAATAAATTGAATTTATTGCTGGTTATTCGAAAAGATCTTTTCTATTGAGATAAATTTACAAATATTGATGGCTGAGGGGAACTTCATATCATGAACTGACAAAGGTGATTTAATACAAAAGATATTTTTTCTTTTCATTAGTGAAGATTAGGAAATGATTAAACAACGCTAATATATTGGCGAAATATTATAAGCTCTATATAGTTTGGCTTGGTTAGACTAATGACACCCCGACCTACCATTGTTTTGAATTGTTCTAGAGCAGGATTTAAAAAAAAAATAGTTCATAAACAAATTTTTATATTTTATTTCAAATTATTACTTTAAATTTAAATTTATTTTTTTGTTAAAAACATAGATGGGTATCAAATTAAAATGAAAAATTTTAGAATACCGAAAATAAATATAATGTGCATATATTATTTTTAGGTATTCTATATTGTAAATAAATAAATAAAATAAAATAATCAATGAAAATAAAATTATTTTTATAAGCAAGAATTTTTTATCTGTATTCAGGCTATCCTGTAATATAAAGTAAATTTTCAAAATATCCAATCGTAATTTTTTTTATATATTAGTATTGAGCATAAATTATCAAATTGATCACTAATTTATACAATTTACTTACAACTATGTAATTTTTATCAATCGTCTTCATTTTTTATTCTGATTGAATAAATCCTTTATCTATTATGAATACAAACGTGTTTTTATGCGCTGGTGATAGGGGCAACATAAAAAAATTGCATAAAAATATCTTGAAACTTCATAAGTAATATAAAATAAACCCAAGTCATAACACATTAAAATTTTTATGCAGTAATTAGGAGACTACATAAAAAGTCTATCTACAGAAAATATCTTAATAAAAATCTCACAATGTTTCCGCTCTACTTTTGCACATCTAATAACATTCAGGGTAACTGGATGATATATTATCAGATGAGCCATGGGTTGGTATTTTTATTTGCATGATTTGACAGCCATTTGATGTTTCTTTTAAATTACATTTTCAGATTTATTTTTATTCATATATATATGTTTGATGGAATTTATTTTTTTATATATATATAACTCCACCGGAAGAATAGGTTTGAGTAATTATCTGTAACATACAAATATTATATTACAAATTTTCCCAAAAGGAAAAATATTTCTTGCAGAGTAATAACGTTTCAAATGAATAGATTTTTAAAGTAGTGTGCCATCAAATTCATTTTATTTTTATGGCGTATGTATCGATATAATAATATGTATAGTATGTTAATTAATTAAAAAATTTTTTAATTATACATTTCTATAATTTAAAAAACAAAATGAAGAGAATGAATCCTGTATCTTAAGTGATATTGAATTTCCTTCCTCTTAATCAAATTAAGCTTCATTTTAAAAGTATGTAAATTTTGTAATTAATTTTTTAATTTTCATGTTATTTGACAGCTATATGTTTTTGTTTTTAAATTACATTTTTTAATTACTACAATATGCATTTGATGGAATTTCTTTTTATATACTGCACAAAGAAAAAAACCACACAAAAAGGGGGAGAATAAAAATAGGTTTGTTGTAACATACAAATATTCATGTGCAAGTTTCACACGAGAAAAATATTTCTTGCACAGTAATAACGCTTCAAATAAAAAGATTTTTTAAAATAGAGTGCCATTAAAAAATATTATGAAATTTATTTTTATTGTGCATGTATGAATGTAATGATATATATAAAAGGTATATTAATAAATTAAAAAAGAAATTTAATTATAAATTTAAAAGTATTTGAAAGAGAATGAATCTGTATCTTTAAGTGATATTGAATTTTTCTTTCTTTTAATTAGATTTAGATTCATTTTAAAATCATGCAAATGTTTAAAATTTATTTTTTTAATTTGCATGTTATTTTGCTTTATCACATCAATTGTTTTCTTTTTTAAAATGATTTTTTTCATAATACTACATTTCTTGAAATTGGCATGATGCACCTATATATTAGCCATATTATATACGCACACACACACACACACCACCTGCCTACAGGCCGCATAAAAATAGGTTTGCATAAATTGTTTAAACATACAAATATTCATGGTTGCAAGGATTTTCACAAAGAAAAATATTTCTTGCACAGTGATAACGTTTCAAATGAAGATATATTTGGAAAATAGAGTGCCATTAAAATATTAGGAGAATTTATTTTTATTGACATGTATGTATGCTTGATTCATAATAGTATATATGAGGTATAGTAAATGAAATTCAGAATAGGAGAATTACACATGCTGTTATTTTAAAAAGCAATTTAAAAAAGAAAAGTATCCTGTATCTTAAAGTGATATTGAAAGATTTCTCTTCCTTTTTAATCAAATTTAGTTTCACTTTTGAAATTATGTAAATTTTTAGATTTATTTTTTAATTTCACATGTTATTTTGCAGAAAGCCATCTGTTGTTTTCTTTTTTAAATTAATTTTATTTATAACATGCCATTTGATGGAATATTTTTTATCAACCGCACAAAAAAGGATTGCATAAAAACAGGTTTGGTTGCTATAAACATACAAATATTCTTGTGCTAAGTTCTCACAAAGAGAAAATATTTTTGCACAGTTATAAAAGTTTCAAATGAAGGAGATTCTTAAAATAATGTGCCATTCACTATTGTGAGGAATTTATATTGTGTATATATCGATATAATAATATGCATAAGGTATATTAATAAACTTACAAAAATTCTATTTATACATTTATATAATTTAAAAGCAGTTTAAAGAGAATCTCTATCTTAAGTGATATTGAATTTATTGAAGAAAAAGTATCTTAAGTGTATCTTAAAAAAGTAAATCTTATCTAAGTCTAAAAACTAAAAAAGATAATAAAAATAATAAATCTAAAAAGTATCTTATCTGTATCTTAAGTGATAATTGAATTTATTGAAGAAAAATATTTTTTTGTACAGTTATAAAAGTTTCAAATGAAGAGATTCTTAAAATAATGTACCATTCAAAATATTATGAGAATTTATTTTTATTGTGTATATATCGATATAATAATATGCATAAGGTATGTTAATAAACTCACAAAATTAATTATACATTTATATAATTTAAAAGCAGTTTAAAGAGAATCTCTATCTTAAGTGATATTGAATTTATTGAAGAAAAGAGTATCTTAAGTGTATCTTCAAAAAAGTATCTTATCTAAGTCTAAAAAATAAAAAAAGATAATAAAAATAATAAATCTAAAAGTATCTTATCTGTATCTTAAGTGATAGTGAATTTATTGAAGAAAAATATTTTTTTGTACAGTTATAAAGTTTCAAATGAAGAGATTCTTAAAATAATGTACCATTCAAAATATTATGAGAATTTATTTTTATTGTGTATATATCGATATAATAATATGCATAAGGTATATTAATAAACTTACAAAATTCATTATACATTTATATAATTTAAAAGCAGTTTAAAGAGAATCTGTGTACTTAAGTGATATTGAATTTTTTTTCTTCTTAATCAGATTTAGCTTCATTTTTTAAATTATCATAAAAATTTTTTTATCTGCATGTTATTTTGACAGTCATTTGTTGTTTTCTTTTTTGAACTACATTTTTAAATTAATTTTCATTTATAACATGCATTTGATATAATATAAACTGCACAAAAAAGTTTGACTGTACTTCTTAATTCCTCATAATTATTTTTTCTCTACCTATTTACATAAATATCATCTCTTTTTATATTCTAGTTTAAAAAATTAATTTAATTTAACTAAAATTTAAAAAAAGATGTTCCTTTTCGATATAATAATAATAATAATATTTTGATGTAGGATAGAGTGAGTCTCGCTGCATATCAGACTGAAAAAATGGGTGAGAATCTCCTTGAAGCTAAAAATGTAAACTCCTCTGAGAAATCCTTCTAACAGCCTCTCTCATGCCTTCAGGCGCGGTTTTTGGCCGATGAGCGATGAGCGCGATGAATGAAGAATACTCGCTTCACGAACCGCCTTGGCAGATCGGCATCTCGCGGAGGACTCTTGAGTAGATATTGCACATTTGGATATATCGCGCTTTTTCAATGTTAATAGATAATAATAACATAACCTAGATAACTATCGACGAATTTTAGAATATATTCAATATCAAAGTAAAAATGTTTCATAACAAAATTCTAAAAAACAAGAAACGAACTAATTTAAACGATAACTACCAGAAGCGAAAAAGTAATTAACTATACATAATAATTGTATATTGTTTTTGTAGTTAAATAATCCACAGAATTTTTTGTGCTATAACATAGGTAGAGACAAATATTAAATAAATAGGGATTTCTATCTGGAAGGATATGAATTGCAATATACAAATAAATGCAAAACGGGTTTCATTATTCTTATATTACATTAAATATTCTGAACACTTTTTGAATATACTATAATATCTTTAATGGCTTATTCAGATACATTTTTTAACAACATACTAATTGCAGTTTTTAACGGCAAAAATAAACACTAGGAATGTTATTATATACAGGTATTATTAATCAACTTTTATTGAAACGTTACAATAATAACAATAAATATTTTATATTCCAGAAAACAATCAATGTTTTACTGTTATCTGTTTATCAATGTTGCTTGTTTTTAAAAACTGTTTTTTCATCTGATTTATAGTTGAAAAATTCTGCATAGATTATCATTTTTGACTAGTTATTCGATAGAATAAAAATAAAATAGTGATGATTATTAATTTTTGAAATTCATAATAATTAAAAAGGTTAGTAGTTGGGGAAATCCTCCTATAGATTAATAGTGATTTTGCTGACTCGGTATTCTACAAGTATACAAATAAAATGTGTAAATTTGAGGATTATTGACTTTGAAATTCATAATAGTTAAATCAAATTTTGAGTCGCGCGGAGAGATTCTCATGATGAATCATAATTGATTTTCGGCTCGTTGCATTCTGACGGTAATACAAATGAAATTTAAAAAAATTAAATCTGAGGATTATTCATTTTGAAATTCATAATAATTGAAAAATTTAGTAATTGGAAATTTTCTCCATGTGAGTTAAATTCTAAGTAAATATAAAAGTTGGAAAAATTCTCTGGCAGATTATAGTAGAATTTTTGACTCAGATTATTCGACAGTATACAAATAAAATTTAAAAAATTAAATCTGATATTTATTGATGCAAAAATTATTAAATATCATAGATTTGAAGATCAGCATGGCCATTAATTAGAGTTTTTAATTATTTAATAGTTTTGCGAAAAGAATTACTCAGCGTGAGATTATAATTAATGTTGATTCGGTATTCGATAGTATACGAGTGAAAATCACCAAATTAAATCTGATGATTATTAACTTTAAAGGTGTCACAATAATTCAAAGTTTTTGTTTTAAAGTTCATCCACTATTATGCCACTTTCTGAGCTGCAACTTATGGTATGAAGATTTTTATTTGTGGGAAATGTAGGTTGAAAGTGCTTACCCACTACTTCAATACTTCCACGCATCCGCGGTTGGGTGCCCAAAAGAGGTAAATATCTCAGACAGTTTTTATATTTTAAAAGTAGCACACATACTAAAAATATGATTCGGTGATATGACTGAGTGCTTTCTCAAATCATTTCCGGAGTTAATAGAATATTTATTATTTTGTGGAATTAATTGATCCTGTAGGCCGACTCGTGAGTAAGCATGCGGCAAGACTGAGAGTTCGAGTTCCGCTAGTGGCGTATGTTGCAGTGACTTCCTGCTTTTCAGAAACCTTCAGGAGACTCGATGATTGCTGTAGTGATATTTTTAATTTAAATATCATATATATCATCTTTATAGTAAAGTAAATCTAGAAACACATGTATCAGTATCAACATTATTTTAGCCAAAATTAAATCCTGTATGAATAATAATAATACTAGCGGGGTTCCGATATTTCATTTTTCCAGTTTTGCTTAATTTTTATCGATTCACAACGTTGCAGTTTCATACCATTGAGTTAAAGTTCTTCAACATGCACGAAGCCAAGTCACTTTGGGAGGCTTTATAGCTTAGTGAGCTCTCAAAAGATTAATATTTCGAGACTCCCCCTGGTTCTGCAGTTTCTCTCCCTAGAAGATTTCCATTTCGCCCTGTATCTAAAGCAAAAATATGTGTCAAATATAAAAATATAATGTAGTTTACTCTTTTTCTTGGCACAGTTTTCCCGTTCATAGACACAGCTTTCATTATAAGCAACTAATCTGATTTTTTAAATGTTTTATTCAAGTACTGAAAAAATGGTAAAGCTGGCGATACGTAATGTACCAAAGAGTGTCATTTCCGAAAAACTAGGGAGGATACTTCCTAAGCGGAGAGCTACCGAGTTTTAACGTCTACGAGTGATTTTAATTGATAAAAAGATTCGATTGACAGGGAATATATGAGACACGCGCGAAATCTGTAAGTTTGTGGGGTTTTTGGATTTAATATTAGTTGCCAGACAAACGGTAGTTATATCCATGGATAATGGATTCTTAGACATAAAGGAATTGCCTCTGGAACCTTCTTTAAAAGAAGAATGTGTGTGTCTATATCTCAAAAAGGTTTTGGAAATTTGCAACAGTTTTAAATATCATATTTATATGAATTAGGATTTTCTGCACTCACCATAAGGAACTGTTCAATGTATTGAAAGAGAAAATGAGAGTTGTTTGCCTGTCAAAGCTTAAGAGAGGTTGCCTTTCTAAATATTGAAGATATCATAAGGACGCTGAGAGCTCATCTTTTTCATAAAAACAAGAATAAATAAATTTAAGGAGCGTTTAATTATATTTTTTCCCATCTAATTACTTTTTCTGTAATATTTGGCTCTGTGGTCACTTATTTTTGTGTTGGTTGTAAGGCGACTAATGTATATTAATGAGCTGCTACATTTTATTCGATGTTTATATGTACTGAATGATATAAATCATAGAATTCATGTTATTTTATTGATCGTTATGCGTGTTAAAAATGCAAAAGACATAGGCTCATCAAATAATGGCAGAAAATGTAAATTCCCTTTCGCTTACCACAAATGATTGAGTTATTATGGGTTACGCAGATCGTTAACATTTGTGAATTGAAAAATAAATTTGTACATGCTATTCAAAAATAGTTTAAAGACCATTTCTTTTTTCAGTACAGCATATAATAGTAACAATTTGCACTCAAGTAGTATTAAAACAAGGGCTATTACTGGACGAGATGTTAGTAAAATTTGGTATTAATACCAAGTTTTTATAAATCATATTTACAGTTGTAATCCGGATATTACGTACTAATGTTTGTGCCGGAGAAAAGTCTCAGTTCAGGTTGCCCATCTTTTGTTTTAGTAGTAATCCCTCATTTAAAATATGTAAAAAGAATAAGCGTATTGTATGGTGCAGCGCAAATAAGCCGAAAACCATTCAACTATTTGGTAGATTCAATAGTTGTTTGTACCATAGAAAATTGAGAATTAACTATTACTTACTAAAATTGGCACAAGCAGATAGCAATGACTT